>CATNWA010009549.1:0-14956 GCA_951230385.1 Staurois parvus
GAGGCTGACACCAGACTGACCCTATCACTAGGCGAGGCTGACACCAGACTGACCCCATCACGAGGTGAGGCTTACACCAGACTGACCCCATCACGAGGCGAGGCTGACACCAGACTGACCCCATCACGAGGCGAGGCTGACACCAGACTGACCCCATCACGAGGCGAGGCTGACACCAGACTGACCCCATCACGAGGCGAGGCTGACACCAGACTGACACCATCATGATGTGAGGCTGACACCAGACTGACCCCATCACGAGGCGAGGCTGACACCAGACTGACCCATCACTAGGCGAGGCGAGACTGACACCAGACTGACCAGACTGACCCCATCACGAGGCGAGGCTGACACCAGACTGACACCATCACGGGGCGACTGACACCAGACTGACCCCATCACGAGGCGAGGCTGACACCAGACTGACCCCATCACGAGGCGAGGCTGACACCAGACTGACCCCATCACGAGGCGAGGCTGACACCAGACTGACCCCATCACGAGGCGAGGCTGACACCAGACTGACCCATCACGAGGCGAGGCTGACACCAGACTGACCCATCACGAGGCGAGGCTGACACCAGACTGACACCATCATGATGTGAGGCTGACACCAGACTGACCCCCCATCACGAGGCGAGGCTGAAACCAGACTGAACCCATCACGAGGCGAGGCTGACACCAGACTGACCCCATCACGAGGCGAGGCTGACACCAGACTGACACCATCACGAGGGCGCTGACACCAGACTGACCCATCACGAGGCGAGACTGACACCAGACTGACACCATCACGATGTGAGGCTGACACCAGACTGACCCCATCACGAGGCGAGGCTGACACCAGACTGACCCCATCACGGCGAGGCTGACACAGACTGACCCATCACGAGGCGAGACTGACACCAGACTGACCCCATCACGAGGCGAGGCTGACACCAGACTGACCCCATCACGAGGCGAGGCTGACACCAGACTGACCCCATCACGAGGCGAGCTGACACCAGACTGACCCCATCACGAGGCGAGGCTGACACCAGACTGACACCATCATGATGGAGGCTGACACCAGACTGACCCCATCACGAGGCGAGGCTGACACCAGACTGACCCATCACGAGGCGAGGCTGACACCAGACTGACCCCATCACGAGGCGAGGCTGACACCAGACTGACTGACCCATCACGAGGCTGAGGCTGACACCAGACTGACACCATCACGATGTGAGGCTGACACCAGACTGACCCCATCACGAGGCGAGACTGACACCAGACTGACCCATCATCACGAGGCGAGGCTGACACCAGACTGACCCCATCACGAGGCGAGGCTGACACCAGACACCCCATCACGAGGCGAGGCTGACACCAGACTGACCCATCATGATGCGAGGCTGACACCAGACTGACCCCATCACGAGGCGAGGCTGACACCAGACTGACCCCATCACGAGGCGAGAGCTGACACCAGACTGACCCCATCACGATGTGAGGCTGACACCAGACTGACCCCATCACGAGGCGAGGCTGACACCAGACTGACCCCATCACGAGGCGAGGCTGACACCAGACTGACACCATCACGAGGCGAGGCTGACACCAGACTGACCCCATCACGAGGCGAGACTGACACCAGACTGACACCATCACGAGGCGAGACTGACACCAGACTGACCCCATCACGACGAGGAGGCTGACACCAGACTGACCCCATCACGAGGCGAGGCTGACACCAGACTGACCCCATCACGAGGCGAGACTGACACCAGACTGACCCCATCACGAGGCGAGACTGACACCAGACTGACCCCATCACGAGGCGAGGCTGACACCAGACTGACCCCCCATCACGAGGCGAGGACTGACACCAGACTGACCCCATCACGAGACGAGGCTGACACCAGACTGACCCCATCACGAGGCGAGGCTGACACCAGACTGACCCCATCACGAGGCGAGCTGACTGACCAGACTGACCCCATCACGAGGCGAGGCTGACACCAGACTGACCCCATCACGAGGCGAGGCTGACACCAGACTGACACCATCACGAGGCGAGGCTGACACCAGACTGACCCCATCACGAGGCGAGGCTGACACCAGACTGACCCCATCACGAGGCGAGGCTGACACCAGACTGACCCCATCACGAGGCGAGGCTGACACACCACTGACTGACCCATCACGAGGCGAGGCTGCTGACACCAGACTGACCCCATCACGAGGCGAGGCTGACACCAGACTGACCCCATCACGATGAGGCGAGGCTGACACCAGACTGACCCCATCACGAGGCGAGGCTGACACCAGACTGACCCCATCACGAGGCGAGGCTGACACCAGACTGACCCCATCACGAGGCGAGGCTGACACCAGACTGACACCCCATCACGAGGCGAGGACTGACACCAGACTGACCCCATCACGAGGCGAGGCTGACACCAGACTGACCCCATCACGAGGCGAGGCTGACACCAGACAGACTGACCCATCACGAGGCGAGGCTGACACCAGACTGACCCCATCACGAGGCGAGGCTGACACCAGACTGACCCCATCACGAGGCGAGGCTGACACCAGACTGACCCCATCACGACGAGGCTGACACCAGACTGACACCAGACAGACTGACCCCATCACGAGGCGAGGCTGACACCAGACTGACCCCATCACGAGGCGAGGCTGACACCAGACTGACCCCATCACGAGGCGAGGCTGACACCAGACTGACCCCATCACGAGGCGAGGCTGACACCAGACTGACACCAGACTGACCCCATCACGAGGCGAGGCTGACACCAGACTGACCCCATCACGAGGCGAGGCTGACACCAGATGACACCATCATGATGTGAGGCGAGGCTGACACCAGACTGACCCCATCACGAGGCGAGGCTGACACCAGACTGACCCCATCACGAGGGCGGCTGACACCAGACTGACCCCATCACGAGAGGAGGCTGACTGACACCAGACTGACCCATCATGAGGCGAGGCTGACACCAGACTGACCCATCACGAGGCGAGGCTGACACCAGACTGACCCCATCACGAGGCGAGGCTGACACCAGACTGACCCCATCACTGACTCGAGGCTGACACCAGACTGACTGACCCCATCACGAGGCGAGAGGCTGACACCAGACTGACCCCATCATGATGCGAGGCTGACACCAGACTGACCCCATCACGAGGCGAGGCTGACACCTGACTGACCCCATCACGAGGCGAGGCTGACACCAGACTGACCCCATCACGAGGCGAGGCTGACACCCAGACTGACACCCATCACGAGGCGAGGCTGACACCAGACTGACCCCATCACGAGGCGAGGCTGACCCAGACTGACCCCATCACGAGGCGAGGCTGACACCAGACTGACCCCATCACGAGGCGAGGCTGCTGACACTGACAGACTGACCCCATCACGAGGCGAGGCTGACACCAGACTGAGACCATCACACGAGGCGAGGCTGACACCAGACTGACCCATCATCACGAGGCGAGGCTGACACCAGACTGACCCCATCACGAGGCGAGGCTGACACCAGACTGACACCATCACGAGGCGAGGCTGACACCAGACTGACCCCATCACGAGGCGAGGCTGACACCAGACTGACCCCATCACGAGGCGAGGCTGACACCAGACTGACCCCCATCACGAGGCGAGGCTGACACCAGACTGACCCCATCACGAGGCGAGGCTGACACCAGACTGACCCCATCACGAGGCGAGGCTGACACCAGACTGACCCCATCACGAGGCGAGGCTGACACCAGACTGACCCCATCACGAGGCGAGGCTGACACCAGACTGACACCATCATGATGTGAGAGGCTGACACCAGACTGACCCCATCACGAGGCGAGGCTGACACCAGACTGACCCCATCACGAGGCGAGGCTGACACCAGACTGACCCCATCACGAGGCGAGGCTGACACCAGACTGACCCCATCACGAGGCGAGGCTGACACCAGACTGACCCCATCACGAGGCGAGGCTGACACCAGACTGACCCCATCACGAGGCGAGGCTGACACCAGACTGACCCCATCACGAGGCGAGGCTGACACCAGACTGACCCCATCACGAGGTGAGGCTGACACCAGACTGACTGACCCCCATCACGAGGCGAGGCTGACACCAGACTGACCCCATCACGAGGCGAGGCTGACACCAGACTGACCCCATCACGAGGCGAGGCTGACACCAGACTGACCCCATCACGAGGCGAGGCTGACACCAGACTGACCCCATCACGAGGCGAGGCTGACACCAGACTGACCCCCATCACGAGGCGAGGCTGACACCAGACTGACACCACACATGATGCGAGGCTGACACCAGACTGACCCCATCACGAGGCGAGGCTGACACCAGACTGACCCCATCACGAGGCGAGGCTGACACCAGACTGACCCCACACGAGGCGAGGCTGACACCAGACTGACTGACCATCAGGCGAGGCTGACACCAGACTGACCCCATCACGAGGCGAGGCTGACACCAGACTGACCCCATCACGAGGCGAGGCTGACTGACACCAGACTGACCCCATCACGAGGCGAGGCTGACACCAGACTGACCCCATCACGAGGCGAGGCTGACACCAGACTGACCCCATCACGAGGCGAGGCTGACACCAGACTGACCCCATCACGAGGCGAGGCTGACACCAGACTGACCCATCACGAGGCGAGGAGGCTGACACCAGACTGACAGACTGACCATCACGAGGCGAGGCTGACACCAGACTGACCCCATCACGAGGCGAGGCTGACACCAGACTGACCCCATCACGAGGCGAGGCTGACACCAGACTGACCCATCACGAGGCGAGGCTGACACCAGACTGACCCATCACGAGGCGAGGCTGACACCAGACTGACCCCATCACGACGGCGAGGCTGACACCAGACTGACCCCATCACGAGGCGAGGCTGACACCAGACTGACCCCATCACGAGGCGAGGCTGACACCAGACTGACACCATCACGAGGTGAGGCTGACACCAGACTGACCCCATCACGAGGCGAGGCTGACACCAGACTGACCCCATCACGAGGCGAGGCTGACACCAGACTGACCCCATCACGAGGCGAGGCTGACACCAGACTGACCCCATCACGAGGCGAGGCTGACACCAGACTGACCCCATCACGAGGCGAGGCTGACACCAGACTGACCCCATCACGAGGCGAGGCTGACACCAGACTGACCCCATCACGAGCTGAGGCTGACACCAGACTGACCCCATCACGAGGCGAGGCTGACACCAGACTGACACCATCACGAGGCGAGAGGCTGACACCAGACTGACCCCATCACGAGGCGAGGCTGACTGACACCAGACTGACCCCATCACGAGGCGAGGCTGACACCAGACCAGACTGACCCCATCACGAGGCGAGGCTGACACCAGACTGACCCCATCACGAGGCGAGGCTGACACCAGACTGACCCCATCACGAGGCGAGGCTGACACCAGACTGACCCCATCACGAGGCGAGAGGCTGACACCAGACTGACCCCATCACGAGGCGAGGCTGACACCAGACTGACCCCATCACACGAGGCGAGGCTGACACCAGACTGACCCCATCACGAGGCGAGGCTGACACCAGACTGACCCCATCACGAGGCGAGGCTGACACCAGACTGACCCCATCACGAGGCGAGGCTGACACCAGACTGACCCCATCACGAGGCGAGGCTGACACCAGACTGACCCCATCACGAGGCGAGGCTGGCTGACACCAGACCAGACTGACTGACCCATCTGACCCCATCACGAGGCTGACACCAGCGAGAGGCTGACACCTACTGCCCCCATCACGAGGCGAGGCTGACACCAGACTGACCCCATCACGAGGCGAGGCTGACACCAGACTGACACCATCACGAGGCGAGGCTGACACCAGACTGACCCCATCACGAGGGCGAGGCTGACACCAGACTGACACCATCACGAGGTGAGGCTGACACCAGACTGACCCCATCACGAGGCGAGGCTGACACCAGACTGACTGACCCCATCACGAGGCGAGGCTGACACCAGACTGACCACCAGACACACACCACTGACCCATCACGAGGCGAGGCTGACACCAGACTGACCCCCACGAGGCGAGGCTGAGGCTGACACCAGACTGACCCCATCACGAGGCGAGGCTGACACCAGACTGACCCCATCACGGCGAGGCTGACACCTGAGACTGACCCCACGAGGAGGCGAGGCTGACACCCAGACTGACCCCCCATCACGAGGCGAGGCTGACACCAGACTGACCCCATCACGAGGCGAGGCTGACACCAGACTGACCCATCATCAGGCGAGGCTGACACCAGACTGACCCATCACGAGGCGAGGCTGCACCAGACTGACCCCATCACGAGGCGAGGCTGACACCAGACTGACCCCCCATCGAGGAGAGACTGACACCAGACTGACCCCATCACGAGGCGAGGCTGAGGCTGACACCAGACTGACCCCATCACGAGGCGAGGCTGACACCAGAGACTGACCATCACGAGGCGAGGCTGACACCAGACTGACCCCATCACGAGGCGAGGCTGACACCAGACACCCATGAGACTGACAGACCCCATCACGAGGCGTGACACCTGACACCAGACTGACCAGACTGACCCCATCACGAGGCGAGGCTGACACCAGACTGACCCCATCACGAGGCGAGGCTGACACCAGACTGACCCCATCACGAGGCGAGGCTGACACCAGACTGACCCCATCACGAGGCTGAGGCTGACACCAGACTGACCCCATCGAGGCGAGGCTGACACCAGACTGACCCATCACGAGGCGAGGCTGACACCACCAGACTGACCCCATCACGAGGCGAGGCTGACACCAGACTGACCCCATCACGAGGCGAGGCTGACACCAGACTGACCCCATCACGAGGAGGCTGACACCAGACTGACTGACCCCATCGAGGCGAGGCTGACACCAGACTGACCCCATCAGGCGAGGCTGACACCAGACTGACCCCATCACGAGGCGAGGACTGACACAGACTGACCCCATCACGAGGCGAGGCTGACACCAGACTGACCCATCACGAGGCGAGGCTGACACCAGACTGACCCCATCACGAGGCGAGACTGACACAGACTGACCCCATCACGAGGCGAGGCTGACACCAGACTGACTGACCACCATCACGAGGCGAGGCTGACACCAGACTGACCCATCACGAGGCGAGGCTGACACCAGACTGACCCCCATCACGACTGACACGAGACTGACACCACACCAGGCTGACACCAGACTGACACCAGACTGACCCATCACGAGGAGGCTGACACCAGACTGACCCATCACGAGGCGAGGCTGACACCAGACTGACCCCATCACGAGGGAGGCTGACACCAGACTGACCCATCACCAGACTGACCCCATCACGAGGCGAGGCTGACACCAGACTGACCCCATCACGAGGCGAGGCTGACACCAGACTGACACCCCACATGATGCGAGCTGCTGACACCAGACTGACCCCATCACGAGGCGAGGCTGACACCAGACTGACCCCATCACGAGGCGAGAGGCTGACACCAGACTGACCCCATCACGAGAGGCGAGGCTGACACCAGACTGACCCCATCACGAGGCGAGGCTGACACCAGACCAGACTGACCCCATCACGAGGCGAGGCTGACACCAGACTGACCCCATCACGAGGCGAGGCTGACACCAGACTGACCCCATCACGAGGCGAGGCTGACACCAGACTGACCAGACTGACCCCATCACGAGGCGAGGCTGACACCAGACTGACCCCATCACGAGGCGAGACTGACACCAGACTGACCCCATCACGAGGCGAGGGCTGACACCAGACTGACCCATCACGAGGCGAGGCTGACACCAGACTGACCCCACCCCACGAGGCGAGGCTGACTGACACCAGACTGACCCCATCACGAGGCGAGGCTGACACCAGACTGACCCCATCACGAGGCGAGGCTGACACACCAGACTGACCCCATCACGAGGCGAGGAGGCTGACACCAGACTGACCCCATCACGAGGCGAGGCTGACACCAGACTGACCCCATCACGAGGCGAGGCTGACACCAGACTGACCCCATCACGAGGAGGCTGACACCAGACTGACCCCATCACGAGGCGAGGCTGACACCAGACTGACCCCATCACGAGGCGAGGCTGACACCAGACTGACCCCCATCACGAGGCGAGGCTGACACCAGACTGACCCCATCACGAGGCGAGGCGAGGCTGACACCAGACTGACCCCATCACGAGGCGAGGCTGACACCAGACTGACCCCATCACGAGGCGAGGCTGACACCAGACTGACCCCATCACGAGGCGAGGCTGACACCAGACTGACCCCATCACGAGGCGAGGCTGACACCAGACTGACCCCATCACGAGGCGAGGCTGACACCAGACTGACCCCATCACGAGGCGAGGCTGAGGACTGACCCACACACTGAGGCGACTGACACCAGACCCCATCACGAGGCGAGGCTGACACCAGACTGACCCCATCACGAGGCGAGGCTGACACCAGACTGACCCCATCATGAGGCGAGGCTGACACCAGACTGACCCCATCACGAGGCGAGGCTGACACCAGACTGACCCCATCACGAGGCGAGGCTGACACCAGACTGACCCCATCACGAGGGAGGCTGACTGACACCAGACTGACACCATCACGAGGCGAGGCTGACACCAGACTGACCCCATCACGAGGCGAGGCTGACACCAGACTGACCCCCATCACGAGGCGAGGCTGACACCAGACTGACCCCATCACGAGGCGAGGCTGACACCAGACTGACTGACCCCATCCATCGAGGCTGACCAGACGAGGCTGACACCAGACTGACCCCATCACGAGGCGAGGCTGACACCAGACTGACCCCATCACGAGGCGAGGCTGACACCAGACTGACCCCATCACGAGGATGTGAGGCTGACACCAGACTGACCCCATCACGAGGCGAGCTGACACCAGACTGACCCCATCACGAGGCGAGGCTGACACCAGACTGACCCCATCACGAGGCGAGGCTGACACAGACTGACCCCATCACGAGGCGAGGCTGACACCAGACTGACCCCATCGACGAGGCGAGGCTGACACCAGACTGACCCCATCACGAGGCGAGGCTGACACCAGACTGACCCCATCACGAGGCGAGGCTGACACCAGACTGACCCCATCACGAGGCGAGGCTGACACCAGACTGACCCCATCACGAGGCGAGGCTGACACCACCAGACTGACCCCATCACGAGGCGAGGCTGACACCAGACTGACCCCATCACACGAGGCGAGGCTGACACCAGACTGACCCCATCACGAGAGCGAGGCTGACACCAGACTGACCCCATCACGAGGCGAGGCTGACACCAGACTGACCCCATCACGAGGCGAGGCTGACACCAGACTGACCCCATCACGAGGCGCTGGACTGCTGACACCAGACTGACCCCATCACGAGGCGCGAGGCTGACACCAGACTGACCCCATCACGAGGACACCAGACTGACCCCATCACGAGGCGAGGCTGACACCAGACTGACCCCATCACGAGGCGAGGCTGACACCAGACTGACACCATCACGAGGCGAGGCTGACACCAGACTGACCCCATCACGAGGCGAGGCTGACACCCAGACTGACCCCACATCACGAGGGACGAGACTGACACCAGACTGACCCCATCACGAGGCGAGGCTGACACCAGACTGACCCATCACATGAGGCGAGGCTGACACCAGACTGACCCCATCACGAGGCGAGGCTGACACCAGACTGACCCCATCACGAGGCGAGGCTGACACCAGACTGACCCCATCACGAGGCGAGGCTGACACCAGACTGACCCCATCACGAGGCGAGGCTGACACACCAGACTGACCCATCACGAGGCGAGGCTGACACCAGACTGACCCCATCACGAGGCTGAGGCTGACACCAGACTGACCCCATCACGAGGCGAGGCTGACACCAGACTGACCCATCACGAGGCTGAGGCTGACACCAGACTGACCCCATCACGAGGCGAGGCTGACACCAGACTGACCCCATCACGAGGCGAGGCTGACACCAGACTGACCCCATCACGAGGCGAGGCTGACACCAGACTGACCCCATCACGACTGAGGCGAGACTGACACCAGACTGACCCCATCACGAGGCGAGGCTGACACCAGACTGACCCCATCACGAGGCGAGGCTGACACCAGACTGACCCCATCACGAGGCGAGGCTGACACCAGACTGACCCCATCACGAGGCGAGGCTGACACCAGACTGACCCATCACGAGGCGAGGCTGACACCAGACTGACCCCATCACGAGGCTGAGGCTGACACCAGACTGACCCCATCACGAGGCGAGGCTGACACCAGAGACTGACCCCCCCATCACGAGGCGTGGCTGACACCAGGCTGACACCAGACTGACCCACCACTGAGGCGAGGCTGACACCAGACTGACCCCATCACGAGGCGAGGCTGACACCAGACTGACCCCATCACGAGGCGAGGCTGACACCAGACTGACCCCATCACGAGGCGAGGCTGACACCAGACTGACCCCATCACGAGGCGAGGCTGACACCAGACTGACCCCATCACGAGGCGAGGCTGACACCAGACTGACCCCATCACGAGGCGAGGCTGACACCAGACTGACCCATCGACGAGGCGAGGCTGACACCAGACTGACCCCATCACCCATCACGAGGCGAGGCTGACACCAGACTGACCCCATCACGAGGCGAGGCTGACACCAGACTGACCCCATCACGAGGAGGCGAGGCTGACACCAGACTGACCCCATCACGAGGCGAGGCTGACACCAGACTGACCCCATCACGAGGCGAGGACTGACACCAGACTGACCCCATCACGAGGCGAGGCTGACACCAGAGACTGACCCCATCACGAGGCGAGCTGACACCAGACTGACCCCATCACACGAGGCGAGGCTGACACCAGACTGACTGACCCCATCACGAGGTGAGGCTGACACCAGACTGACCCCATCACGAGGCGAGGCTGACACCAGACTGACCCCATCACGAGGCGAGGCTGACACCAGACTGACCCCATCACGAGGCGCGAGGCTGACACCAGACTGACACCATCACGAGGCGAGGCTGACACCAGACTGACCCCATCACGAGGCGAGGCTGACACCAGACTGACCCCATCACGAGGCGAGGCTGACACCAGACTGACCCATCACGAGGCGAGGCTGACACCAGACTGACCACCATCACGAGGCGAGGCTGACACCAGACTGACCCCATCACGAGGCGAGGCTGACACCAGACTGACCCCATCACGGCGAGGCTGACACCAGACTGACCCCATCACGAGGCGAGGCTGACACCAGCTGACACCAGACTGACCCTGACCCATGAGAGGAGGCTGACACCAGACTGACCCATCATCACTAGGCGAGGCTGACACCAGACTGACCCCATCACGAGGGCTGAGGCTGACACCAGACTGACCCCATCACGAGGCGAGGCTGACACCAGACTGACCCCATCACGAGGCGAGGCTGACACCAGACTGACCCATCACGAGGCGAGGCTGACACCAGACTGACCCCATCACGAGGCGAGGCTGACACCAGACTGACCCCATCACGAGGCGAGGCTGACACCAGACTGACCCCATCACGAGGCGAGAGGCTGACACCAGACTGACCCCATCGAGGCGAGGCTGACACCAGACTGACCCCATCACGAGGCGAGGCTGACACCAGACTGACCCCATCACGAGGCGAGGCTGACACCAGACTGACCCCATCATGAGGCGAGGCTGACACCAGACTGACCCCATCACGAGGCGAGGCTGACACCAGACTGACCCCATCACGAGGCGAGGCTGACACCAGACTGACCCATCACGAGGCGAGGCTGACACCAGACTGACCCATCACGAGGCGAGGCTGACACCAGACTGACCCATCACGAGGGCGAGGCTGACACCAGACTGACCCATCACGAGGCGAGGCTGACACCACCAGACTGACCCCATCATGACGAGGCGAGGCTGACACCAGACTGACCCATCACGAGGCGAGGCTGACACCAGACTGACCCCATCACGAGGCGAGGCTGACACCAGACTGACCCCATCACGAGGCGAGGCTGACACCAGACTGACACCATCACGAGGCGAGGCTGACACCAGACTGACCCCATCACGAGGCGAGGCTGACACCAGACTGACCCATCACGAGGCGAGGCTGACACCAGACTGACCCCATCACGAGGCGAGGCTGACACCAGACTGACCATCATCACGAGGCGAGGCTGACACCAGACTGACCCCATCACGAGGCGAGGCTGACACCAGACTGACCCCATCACGAGGCGAGGCTGACACCAGACCACGAGGCATCAGGCGAGGCTGACACCAGACTGACCCATCACGAGGCGAGGCGAGGACTGACACCAGACTGACCCCATCACGAGGCGAGGCTGACACCAGACTGACCCCATCACGAGGGCGAGGCTGACACCAGACTGACCCCATCACGAGGCGAGCTGAGGCTGACCCCACACCAGACTGACCCCATCACGAGGCGAGGCTGACACCAGACTGACCCATCACGAGGCGAGGCTGACACCAGACTGACCCCCATCACGAGGCGAGGCTGACACCAGACTGACCCATCACGAGGCGAGGGCTGACACCAGACTGACCCCATCACGAGGCGAGGCTGACACCAGACTGACCCCATCACGAGGCGAGGCTGACACCAGACTGACACCCATCACGAGGCGAGGCTGACACCAGACTGACCCATCACGAGGCGAGACTGCTGACACCAGACTGACCCATCACGAGCGAGAGGCTGACACCAGACTGACCCCATCACGAGGGCGAGGCTGACACCAGACTGACCCCATCACGAGGCGAGGCTGACACCAGACTGACCCCATCACGAGGCGAGGCTGACACAGACTGACACTGACCCCATCACGAGGTGAGGCTGACACCAGACTGACCCCCCATCACGAGGCGAGGCTGACACCAGACTGACCCCATCACGAGGCGAGGCTGACACCAGACTGACCCCATCACGAGGCGAGGCTGACACCAGACTGACCCCATCACGAGGCGAGGCTGACACCAGACTGACCCCATCACGAGGCGAGGCTGACACCAGACTGACCCCATCACGAGGCGAGGCTGACACCAGACTGACTGACCCCATCACGAGGCGAGGCTGACACCAGACTGACCCCATCACGAGGCGAGGCTGACACCAGACTGACCCCATCGAGGGCTGAGGCTGACACCACTGACTGACCCCATCACGAGGCGAGGCTGACACCAGACTGACCCCATCACGAGGCGAGGCTGACACCAGACTGACCCCATCACGAGGCGAGGCTGACACCAGACTGACCCCATCACGAGGCGAGGCTGACACCAGACTGACCCCATCACGAGGCGAGGCTGACACCAGACTGACCCCATCACGAGGCGGGCTGACACCACCAGACTGACCCCCATCACGAGGCGAGGCTGACACCAGACTGACCCCATCACGAGGCGAGACTGACACCAGACTGACCCCATCACGAGGCGAGGCTGACACCAGACTGACCCCATCACGAGGCGAGGCTGACACCAGACTGACCCCATCACGATGTGAGGCTGACACCAGACTGACCCCATCACGAGGCGAGGCTGACACCAGACTGACCCCATCACGAGGCGAGGCTGACACCAGACTGACCCCATCACGAGGCGAGGCTGACACCAGACTGACCCCATCACGAGGCGAGGCTGACACCAGACTGACCCCATCACGAGGCGAGGCTGACACCAGACTGACCCCCATCACGAGGCGAGGCTGACACCAGACTGACCCCATCACGAGGGCGAGGCTGACACCAGACTGACCCCATCACGAGATGAGAGTGACACTGACACCAGACTGACCCCATCACGAGGCGAGGCTGACACCAGACTGACACCATCACGAGGCGAGCGAGGCTGACACCAGACTGACCCCATCACGAGGCGAGGCTGACACCAGACTGACCCCATCACGAGGCGAGGCTGACACCAGACTGACCCCATCACGAGGCGAGGCTGACACCAGACTGACACCATCACGAGGCGAGGCTGACACCAGACTGACACCATCACGAGGCGAGGCTGACACCAGACTGACCCCATCACGAGGCGAGGCTGACACCAGACTGACCCCATCACGAGGCGAGGCTGACACCAGACTGACCCCATCACGAGGCGAGGCTGACACCAGACTGACCCATCACGAGGGCGAGGCTGACACCAGACTGACCCCATCACGAGGCGAGGCTGACACCAGACTGACCCCATCACGAGGCGAGGCTGACACCAGACTGACCCCATCACGAGGCGAGGCTGACACCAGACTGACACCATCACGAGGCGAGGCTGACACCAGACTGACCCCATCACGAGGCGAGGCTGACACCAGACTACCCATCACGAGGGCGAGGCTGACACCAGACTGACCCCATCAGGCGAGGCTGAGGCTGACACCAGGCTGACACCCATCACGAGGCGAGGCTGACACCAGACTGACCCCATCACGAGGCGAGGCTGACACCAGACTGACCCCATCACGAGGCGAGGCTGACACCAGACTGACCCATCACGAGGCGAGGCTGACACCAGACTGACCCATCGAGGCGAGGCTGACACCAGACTGACCCCATCACTAGGCGAGGCTGACACCAGACTGACCCCACTGACCCCATCACGAGGCGAGGCTGACACCAGACTGACCCCATCACGAGGCGAGGCTGACACCAGACTGACCCATCACAAGGCGAGGCTGACACCAGACTGACACCATCACGAGGCGAGGCTGACACCAGACTGACCCATCACGAGGCGAGGCTGACACCAGACTGACCCCT